>OZ030007.1:57988450-58008450 GCA_964023405.1 Apodemus agrarius | reverse complement strand
ACCTGGAGGGCAGGACTTGATAATGGGTCAGCTCTGCTTCCTGAGTGTCAGTGCCACATAACTAAGCACCTCCCATTTCCACTGCCTCAGTCCAAGCTGCTCCTGACAGCCTCGTTCACTTCCTTGACAGACTATACCTCTCAAACCCATGAGCCAAGACAGGCAGTCGATGATGTGAGCTTTTGATCCCAGCACTTGGGTGGCAGCGGCAGGTGAATCTCTGTGAATTTGAGGCCAGGCTAGTCTACAAAGTGAGTTCTAGGACAGCCAGGGCTACACAGTGAAACCCTGCCAAAAAAAATTTAAAAAAAGAAAGAAAGAAAGAAAGAAAGAAAGCCAAAATAACACTTTCATAACTCTCTTCCCACTTAACTTGCTTCTATAAGGTTATTTTGCCACCACAATGACAAAAAAACAAAAAACAAAACCCTGATATTGCTATATAAGTGGTTCTAAACGTCACAAAACACAGATATTTACATTAGGATTCATAACAGTACATGAAACTAAGTTTATGGTTGGGGGTCACCACAACATGAGGAAATATATTAAGGGGTCACACATTGGGAAGGCTAAAAACCACTGCTTTCCAAACAGTAGGATGATAGGGACACTCATTTCAAACATAAGGGGCACATTTTTTTCTACTACTGGGTATTATTACTGAGAGTGGTCCTAGGAGGTAAGCACAGCCCCAATGAGCTACATCTCCAGCTCTCTTCATTTTTCATCTGAAAAAGTGTCTCACTCTACTGTCAGGCAGCCTCTCAACTTGCAATCTTACTTCCTCAGCCTCCTGAGTAGCTAGCTGGATTACAAGCCTACATGCCTAACCACTTAAAGTATGATAGTCTTGGGACTATCATAATATAGGAAACAAGAACCTAGTCTTTGCACAGCCAGTTCAGGAAATGCAGACAAATCACTTAACCTCTCTATATGTCACTTGAGTATCTTCTAATATAAACTGTGAATACCAGCACCAACTGGTATTTTATACGACTGCTTTAAGTATATAAATAAAATGATTAACACAGAGGTCAATGTATAAAGTATCTGAAATAAAACAATGGTCCAGCACCATCTCTTTTAAGCATTTATCTACTGAACATGCAGGTATAATCATTTCCCAAGGCAAACCTTAGCTGGAACTACTCCCCTACTTTAATGTGATGGGTATTCATGGTTGTCAACTTGACTACATCTGGAATTAGCCAAAATCCAAATACCTATGAGCCATTTTTCTTCATTGGATCATTCAAGGAGAAGACACACTTAAATCTGGGCCACCCCTTCTAACAGCAGCCTATAAAGGACATGAAAGGAAGCTCTTGCTTTTTGTCTGATGTCCTCACTCTTGCTGGCAAGTCCATTCCTTCAGTGGTAGTGTGAGAGCTTACTTCTTTGGAATTCTGGTGTATACTGAACAACTGTTGGATTACTGAACTTTTAGTCAGAAGACAACCCTTTGTTGGACTAGCCAGACTGTAGCCTGAAAGCCATTATTATCTAATAAATGACGTGTGTGTGTGTGTGTGTGTGTGTGTGTGTGTAACTGACTAACACAGCTACTCTCCCACCTACCTACAGTACTGGGATTGAACCTCAGGTCTTACATCTGTTAGGTAAGCATTTTTACCACTCAGATGTATAACTGCCTAGCCCTCTTCTTTTCTTTTCTTTTATTTCTTTATTTATTCATTTATTTTATTGTAGCTAATCAGTTGGCTCTGGGATTATAAGTATATACTATTCTTGCAGAGGATCTGAGTTCAGGACTTGAGTTCAGTTTCCAGAACTCACATTTTACAGCTCACAATTGCCTGTAACTCTAACTCCAGGGGATCCAATGGCTTCTCCTGGACCCCAAAGGCACCTATACTCAGATACATATACCCCACATATACATACATAATTAAACAAAATCATAAATAAATCTTAGGTGTTGAATCTGGAACTGAAGTTACAGACTGCCATGTTGCTAATAACTAGAACCATCTCTTCTCTAAGAACAACAAGTACTCTTAACCTCTGAACCATCTCTCCAGACCTCTCTTTTCACTTTTAAGACAAAATCTCACTAAATTGCTAGGATTGTCCTTGAACTTGCAATTCTCGCTCAGCCTCTGGAATAATTGGGACTTATGTACCACTACTTATCAAGCTCCCTAAAGTTTTAAAACCATAATCTTAAATGTTGATTCTAAACTGTGACTCCATAAGATAGCAATAAGATGGATAGACTACCAAAACCCTGATCAACGTGCTACTTGATACTCCAGAATCAGGCATTAATACAACTTCTAACAATCTATTCTACATATGTAACCATATATTTTTGGAAAGCTAATTACCAAGGAGTTATTGTATACACACACACACACACACACACACACACACACACACACCTTAAACAAAACCTACATGCTATCAAGATAAATTGTAACATACATACACATATTTATACAAAGTGGCTTCAATTGTGCTTTAAAAAGAAAGGAAAAAGATACCTACATGTGTACAATAGTGGCTTTTCTTAAGTACAACAAAAGAAGTTTTACTTTTCCATGTTAAATGTCTCCATTCTATTTTAATAGCTGATCATGGTGGGAAAAATTATTTAAAAACTCATCAGACCTGGTCAAAGAGGGAGCCTAAGTAACAGTGAGTGCTGAGCTGTGGTTGAATCATCTGTCAGCCTCCCCACTCCCACACAGCCATCCATCCAAGGCTCAGAGAATATCCCCACGGAGGAGGCAGAGAGAACATAAGAGCTAGTGGATAGAGAGAACTGTGAAATGCTGACTTCCAGACATGATATGGCTATTACATGCATGAATTTGCAACTACATAAGATCAAGCCAGACAAAATTCCAGCATCAATGGGGAGGAGCACCCCCGCCCCATGCTTGGGTGAGGAGCTATTGATAACTATGACTGAAGGTGGGAGAGCCATACACATGATTTAAAATAATAAAATAAATCTTTAAAAATAAAATAATAGGCTAGGAATACACCTGTAATCCCAGCACTCAGAGATCAAGGCAGGAAGACAGTAAAATAGATGACAGACTGGACAATACAAAGCAAGATTCTGCCTCACAAAAAGGAAATAAGGCCGGGCGGTGGTGGCACACGCCTTTAATCCCAGCATTTGGGAGGCAGAGGCAGGCGGATTTCTGAGTTCGAGGCCAGCCTGGTCTACAGAGTGAGTTCCAGGGCAGCCAGGACTACACAGTAAAACCCTGTCTCAAAAAACAAACAAACAAACAAACAAACAAACACCAAAAAAAAAAGGAAATAAAAATCTGGAAATGATGTTGATTATATCCAATACTATAAAAAAAAAGCTAGGCTATTTTCCATTATTTGTGAGCATTTCTAAGAACCAATTGAATTCACATCTTTTTATCAGACTATTTATAACTACTAAGTTAAGAGTCTAAAATGTGAAATGGACATTAAAAACAATCCATCTTAGCTGGGGGTAGGAGATGGATACAAGTGGGATCTCTGTGGGTTCCAGGCCAACCAGAGTGCCATATGGAGACCTTATCTGAAAACAAACAAGCAACACCAAAAAAGCTATCTTACCATTCAAAACATTGGCTTAAGGGCTGGTGAGCCCGCTCAATGGGTAAAGGCACTTGTTATACAACCAAAGTTTGACCCCTGGAACCCAAAGTAGAAGAGAACAGACTCTACAAAGTTGTTCTCTGACCTCCAGACTCACGTGCCACACAGGCACACATCATGTCTATGCACACACCCACACCAAAACTTTTTTATTTTAATTTAAATAAATAACATTCAGTGAAGACCTAATTATAAAGCATATCAATTGGCTTTCTCATCACTAAAATAATAACACATCATTCCTCTATAACATAGGTTTTGAGCTAGAGAGATGGCTCAAGTTAAGAGCACTGACTACTCTTCTAAAGGTCCTGAGTTCAATTCCCCGCAACCACATGGTGGCTCACAGCCATCTGCAAAGGGATCTGATGCCTTCTTCTGGTAATGTATGTACTGACATACATTAAATTAATTAATTAATTATATTTAAAGAACAAAATAGGTTTTGCTTGGTTTTTTATTATTTTGTAGGAAGATTTAAATTAGCTTGTAACTACTGAGCCATCTTTGCAGATCTCTCCATCTTCTTTCTAAGACAGGGTCTGTAAATGAGCCTGAAGCTCACCGTTTCACCTAGACTGGCTGGCTACCTCGCTCCA
The DNA here is from genome assembly GCA_964023405.1 of Apodemus agrarius. NCBI lineage: Eukaryota > Metazoa > Chordata > Mammalia > Rodentia > Muridae > Apodemus > Apodemus agrarius. The sequence goes on along the minus strand of OZ030007.1, from coordinate 58,004,215 downwards.
CTGTCTTCCCCCATACACTACTGTTACATGCACAGCCATGCCCACCTGTCACATGACTGCTGGAGATTTGATTTTAACCCAGGTCACCTTGCTTTCTGAGCAAGCACTCTTACCCACTAAGTCCACCTTCCTAGTCTCTCAATGGTAAGTAATATCAATTAACCCAGCACCAGATTTAACAGCTTACCAAAGAAAGACTTTTTTTTGTTTGTTTGTTTTGTTTTGTTTTTTTAAGACAGAGTCTCTCTGTGTAGCCTTAACAGTCCTGGAACTCCCTCTGTAGACCAGGCTGGCCTTGAACGCTCACGTACTTCTGCCTCAGTAGTGCTAGGATTAAAAGATATGTGCCACACTGCCTGCTTCCAAAGAAAGACTCTTATGCTCAGGATTTTCTATACTTTTACCAGTGAAACTTGCCAAGATCTAAATTATATGAGTAAGCTGTAACAGTATTTTGAAACAAATATTAAAAACAAGAGAAACACAAAGGAAATAGCATTCTGTTTCAAATTATTATGGTGCAGTTTCTGACAGTGAACTGTTTATTGCTTAATCTTAAAACTGCTCATCACTAGTTATCTATCCTACCAATTATTTTACAAATAACAAAATTACAGTCTTTGGGGGGGGGCAACAAAAGCAGAAGCACATTCCTTTAAAAAAAATAATAATAAAGTTTACCTCAGGAGGCAGATGCAGGGAGATCTCTGTGAATTCAAGGCCAGCCTGCTCTATGGATCAAGGATAGCAAGGGCTACACAGACAAACTGTGTCTTGACAAAATAAAAACAAAATGGAAAAATAAAAGTTAAGTACAAAAATTATTCCACTCTTCTGGAGATCATCCTAAATACAAATGTAATAATTTGGTTGGGTTAAAATTATTTAAATAGCTTTGATTTTAATTTATATCAAGTGAACATCCTAACATTTTTCATGACTAGAGTAATAGAGAATTAGTTGAGTCATCTACTTTGGCACATAAAAGAAAATATAAGAACACATTAAAAGCCCTTCTTAAAAAACATTTTTGCTAAGCTTTTAATATGCTCTTTCTCTATTGGTTAAATGCCAGTTTCTCATTAGGCTTAGGACACCCTTTAAAGAATACAGCAGGGCTAGGAAGATGGCTCTGCAGTTAAAAGCACGTGGCAAGCTAAAGACTGGAGTTCAGGTCCCCAGAACCCACATAAACATTGGGTGGGTATGTAGCCCACCTATAATTCCAGTCTCCAAGGGTAGAGACAGGGGTTCCCCCAGCAAGCTAGCTAGATCTTGGTTTAACTGAGAGTCTCTGCCTCAAAATAAAGTGAAAGGACAATCTCATAATCTCGTAATACACTGCATCTCCACAAAAATTCAGAACTATAAGATTGAGGTAGATAGATGGTCAGCACCTCAGAGCACATAGTGCTCTCCCAGAGACCTGAATTCAATTCCTAGCAGCTTACAATGTCCTACTTCATAAAAGTCTAATACCTCTGGTCTCCAGGCACTTGTATGTACACAGACAGACAGACAGACAAACACATACACATTAAAAATAAAAATTTATCCACTTTAAAAGGCTATTTACTAAGATGAGAAAAATGTATTTTCAAGCATTAGGAAACTATATGATTATCCCCCGAGCCCCTTAGTTTTTTGAAACAGGGTTTCTCAGTATAGCCCTGGCCTCGAATCCCCAGGACTAGAGGTACAGATGATTGTGAGCTGCCTGAGTGCTGCAATTGAACCCTATCCTCCACAAGAGCAGACAGTGCTTTTAACTGCAGAGCTTCCTCTCTAGCTCCTCCAAAAGTTTTTGGGTTTTTTTTTTTTTTTTTTTTTTTTTTTTTTTTGGTTTTTTGAGACAGGGTTTCACTGTGTAGCTCTGGCTGTCCTGGAACTAGCTTTGTAGACCAGGCTGGCCTAGAACTCAGAGATCCGCCTGCCTCTGCCTCCCAAGTGCTGGGATTAAAGGCGTGCGCCACCACTGCCCTGCGCAAAGTATTTTTTTTAATAAAAAGGAATCTGTGGGTCTTCCAAAGTACAAGGGAATTTTGAAGAATTAAACAAAATACAGATCTCCTAAATTGGCATTTGAGAAGCAATGACAATTTGGGCTAGGGACAGAGCTTAGAGGACTTAACTACTAGGCACAAGGCCCTAGCACTCTATAGCTAGTTTGGCTAAGTGCTTCCCCATTAATACTGGATATCAGAATAACTAGGAAGGATTTAAATATAAGTTGAATATTCCTAACCAGAAATCCAAAATCCTCCAAAGACCAAAACTTTTAAGCATCAACATTATGACACGAATCAAAAACTACAGTTACATTAGTGTCCAACATGGTTCACAGAATGATCCCAGCACTCAGGAGGCAAAAATAGGAAAAATAAGAGTTTAAGGACAGCCTGGACTACTTAGGCCTTGTCTCAAACAAAAAACCAAAAAAACCAAAAATGTTTCCTCTTCCATCTAGCTATGAGCAAGCCACTGCATGCTCCTTCTGCCATAGTCTTCCTTTCTATAATAGACTGCATCTCTTAGAACATAAGCCAAAACTCCTCCCTTGAGTTGATGTATGTGTGTCAGGTAATTGGTCATAGCAACAAGAAAAGTAACTGTGGTGGCCCATGACTTTGATCCCAGCACTCAAAAGGCAGAGGCAGGCTGATCTCTGAGTTGGAGGCCAGCCTGGTCTACAAAATCAGTTCTAGGACAGCCAGGACTATACAGAGAAACCCTATCTTGAAAAATCAAGAAAAGAAAAAAAAAGGGAAGAAAAGTAACTAACATAAAAATTCCACACTAAGAAGTGAGGCTGTTGTTACAATAGGATGATCATATTGTTCCATGGATCTTAGAACTGGTTTGCAAGAGGAAAGTAGCAGAATTTTAAGCTATAGGTTAGAAAAGCCCTAGAATGTTAAGAAGTCAGTGAGTCATACATTAATGCCAAAATACTGATGATAATAATATAAGCAGTAGACATCATGCTCATTCAGTTTCAAAGAACAAGGACTCTATAGGCAATCAAACTAGAACCCATACAAATTACACTCTGACAAAGAACATGGCTGCATTCTGCCTGTGGTTTGATATTTTAGTAAAACTATATTCAAAATAATCGACTATAAGAGAATTGTTCTCCAAGGCATTTCATTTCAACTAAAAATGTCAATTTCATTTTAATTTCAATTTTCTGAATGCAAGCTGGGAATAGTGGGCAGCAGTCAGTAAGCTGAGGCAGGAGGATAGACAATTTTTCATCCTGAGCTACCTGGCAGTACCTCCTCTCAAAACACAAAAGGGAAAAGACAAAAATAAATAAACAAATAAATAAATAAATAAATAAATAAAAAAACCCAACTAAATGTCAATTCGCTTCTGGCAATTTGCATCTTTGGTAACATTACTTCTAATTACTATATATTTACTAATGATTTTTTAAATTATTTTTTAGCACTAGTGTTCAAACCCAGAGCTTCATGCATACTAAACAAACACACTCAGCAAGTCTCAATGAGGATCTTCAAAAGCAGGACACAGTTATTTCAATTAGTTACATTAAGTCATACTATGTCAGATTCAGTCTACCATAATCAGGTAGCTGTCGCATCAATTTCTATATAAAGACAATGCTGTGCCTGATCTAATTCAGACTATGCTATATGATAATACTAATGTCTGAGTCAAACCAGAATAAGCTACAGATATAACCACCACAAAATGACAGAAACTGTATTACTATATTGCAATTCTATATTAACTGTAGCAGTTACTAATTTTCTCAATAAATATAGGAATTGGCTTCTTCCTATCTATGCTATCCTATAAATACATTCTGCAAATGTATACTTAACCTCTATAATACAGGTGTTCTATCTGTATTCTATTTCCAGTGAGAACCTAACCAGTCTTTGTATTTTAATTATATCACAAAACTATTTTTAGTGAAAAGTCTTTTTCAGAGGTAACTCTAGAAGTCAATTAATAAGCATGTTGATCAGTTAGTGGCAGAGACATAACTGTATGTTGGTGGCTAAGAAGTCTCATAACTGCAGTATTTAAGACTTACTGTTGTATTTAATACCTACTGACTCAGACCAGTGAGCTCTCCAAGTGCCACTAGCTAATACAAGTTTGTCAGGATTTAAAGTCAGAGTTAGAGACTCCAGAATCCACTCAACCACTGCACTGAACTCTCATAAACAAAGAGATCTGATATGAAGGTTCTTTGACTCAAAGCAACATAGTGAAAACAAAGTATCGTGATTTGGGAAGAAAAAAATCCCTTCTTTAAACTGATAACTAAAGAATACTGCTCTTACAAAAATATTAGGGATCAGCAATGATCTTCCTTATGCATGCAGAGGTTTTCAACCCTATCAAGAAGTCAAGTATCAAAACTGAAACATACAATGAGCCGATGGGAGAACTGGGGACAAAGAAAGCTCCTGTATCTTTGGGAGAGATCGTGTTTGCATCACGTGTCCAAGGACCAGTCAAGCTGGAATTAAAAAAAAAAAAAAATGTAGCCCAAAGAGGGCTTCGCACTTGGACCTGACCCACAGCCATCCAGTCTTAGCTGTGCTGCTCAGAACACGTGAGTCCAACACTAAACATCTCCAGTCCGGAACGTCACAGATCCCCTAGGACCCCAGATCTTAACCCCTATCTTTCCACGAGTACCGGGAAACCCGAACATTCAGAGTTCACAATCTCAATAGGACAGCTCCCTTCCGAACTCGCCGGCGACCGCGCCCTCGGGCCCTCTACTCACAGGCTGGAGATGTAGGGGGGCAGCGGGCCCGACAGTGCCCTCCAGCTGGACGCGGGCAGCTTCCTGCGACTGCAGTCCAGCAGAGGAAGACGGCAGGCGCAGGGCGCCGGGCACAGGCCGGCCCGGGCAGCGGGCAGCAGCCGCAGCGCCTGCGCAAGGATGAGCAACCGTGCGAGGGGTCTCAACCCACAGCCCAGGCGCCGCTGCTCCCAGATGCCGCGGGGCGCGGCCGCCATCTTCCCCCGGCCGGGTCCCGCTCGAGGACAGCAGCTAGCTCAGAGAGTCGGCTGAGAGACGCCCGGAGGCTGAACCGCCACTGGAGCCCGGGCTGTCACCTGTCCCTTCTCAGAGCAGGCGAGAGGAGGGAACGATGCGACCGCAGGGGAGGGGGCGGTGGTCGGGGGCGTAGAGCAGAAACCCTGACAGACACCGCTCGTCCGCCCCTCCCCGCGACGCAACGTCCTCACGCTCAGCAGCCAGCCAATCGGAGCCCCAGGATGAGATTGCGTCGGAAATTGGGTTCTGAGAGGGGCGAGGCCTAGGATAGCCCCGCCCCCTAGGAGGCGAGCATTACGGTGGCCCTTTCTCCTTTTCCAAGCTTCTGCAGTTCTGCAGCTATTCCTCCGCTTGTGGGCGCACTAGGTCCTTAAAATAGAATGGCAGTGCGGAAACCCAGAGCGCCAAATCCTCACTGCGGGTTGATCTGCTGTAGTAGTGAGAAGGACCTATTCTATAGGCTCCAGGAGAAGGGAATGGCAGAAAGGCTGCCTTCCAAGCCGCAGCTGCAAATGAGTGCGGGATCCAAGCCTAACGTCGACCACATCGGCCTGCGGAGCCCAACCAGGGTGGCCTCTGCAGTGCGTTCTCCATGCCCTGAAAAAATGTGGCAGCTGGTACTCCCCGAGCACCACCACTGCACACTGTCACTGTAAAAGGATTTCAAGTTCCCATTGACAGAGGCGCTATGTAGTCGGTACACCTCCAGCTTCTACTGTAGCCTGGAGTTCAATAATTGTCTCTAAGGAAAATTCTTTCCTGGGTTTGGGAAAATATTGTTTCATCTTCAGAAAAACAAGTGGGACAAATAGATAAAGGGTTGTTTTGGGGATGTGGGTTTCTGGTTTCTGTTCGTGGTTTTTGGTCAATCAACAAAGTGAAGGCTGGAGGAAATTATCCTGAAGTAAAGACTCACTGGGAACAGCGGAATCTAGCTGCCTTGTGCTCTCTCCGCTGTGTGTTACCTACAAAGTGAGTAAGACTGAAAATATCAGTAATGGCTCACTGATGTGTAGTGTGTTTATACTTTTCAAAGACTTTGCAAGCCAGGTATGGACCAGCATGCCTGCAATCCCAGCACTCCTTGGGAGCTTGAACCCAAGTCCTCATTCAGTCTCATCTGCATAGTTCCACTTTGTATCAAAGAAGAGGAGAAAAGAAAAACAGGGTGCTTAAGATGCGCTAGCAATAATAGCCTTGCCACCAAGTGTATCAACCTGAGTTGGATCCGCAGACCCCACATGATGAAATGAGATAACTGACTCCTGCAAGTCCTTGTCCTCTCATCTCCATATGCACACTGTGGCAGTTATACACGCGTGTATCTGATATTTTGCGGGGAGTGTGTGTGTGTGCAAGTATTCTAGCACAGAGGTCAGAGTGAACATCCTTGTCAAGTAGATCTCTCCCTTCATCCTTTTGTGGATTCTAGGGACTGAACACAGGTCATCAGCTTTGGACAACAAGTGCCTTTATCTCATAAACAGTCTCCCTAGCCTTGTATTGATTTTTGCAGATGATTAAGAAAAGACCCAGGTATCACATGTCTTTGACCCCAGCACTAGGGAGGCAGAGGCAAGCTGATCTTGAGTTCTAGGCCAGTTTGGTCTGTGGAGTGAGTTCCAGGACAGCCAGGGCTACACAAAGAAACCCACACACAAAAAAGTAAAAAAGAAAGAAAAGAAAAGGGATCTAAGTTCTTTTTTCGCTCCTGTGATAATCCAGAGAGCTTAGCTTCATTCAGTGAAGGCTCTGCCTTTCATCACTACTCTAAAGTTCTATGTCTTAAATTAAGTATCTAATTAAACATCTGATATGTATCAAAAGTCATATGAACTCTCTGTGGGGCAGTACTATATTTTTAAATTACAGTAGCCTTCAAATATTTCTCACTAGCTGGCCCAGCCAGTTCTCCTATATTTTTCACCCCAACTGTGTCTTTGCTGTTATTTTCACCTTGCAGTGCCATACAGAGTGGGGTTTTCTTAGGATTATACTAAATCTATGCGTCATCTCCACAGAACTTGACATCCTTATAGAAATAAATCTCTCAGTCTGAGAGCATAATATACTTTTCCCTGTTCAGCTGTTTTGTTTCTTTTAAGATTTATTTATTTATTTTATGTATGTGAGAGTACACAGTCACTCTCTTCAGAGACACCCAAAGAGGGCATCCAATCCCATTACAGATGGTTGTGAGCCACCATGTCGTTGCTGGGAATTAAACCCAGGACCTCTGTAATAGCAGCTGATGATCTTAACCACTGAGCCATCTCTCCAGCACAAAGTATTTATTTGTTTTATGTATGAGTACACTGTAGCTATCTCCAGACACTCCAGAAGAGGGCATCAGATCCCATTACAGATGGTCAGATCCCATTACAGATGGTTGTGAGCCACATGTAGTTGCTGGGAATTGAACTCAGAACCTCTGGAAGAGCAGTCAGGGTTCTTAACTGCTAAGCCATCTCTCCAGCCCCTGTTTCTGTTTTATTACATTTATTGTGTGTGGCCACAGAGTGCATGTGAGAATCAGAGGACAACTTACAGGAATTGATTCTCTTCTTCCACCATGTAGATTCTGGTGTTCTCATATCGAATTCCAGGCCAACCAGGGCTACATAATTAGACCCTGTTTAAAAAAATAAAAATAAAACAAGTAAGCATAGTAGCACACACCTAAAATCCCAGCACTTGGGAGGCAGAGAAGCAGGAGTATTAGAAATTCAAGGCCAGCCTTCAATACACAGCCAGTTTGAATCCAACTCCTATGCTACATGAGAGCCTGGCCAAAACACAAAAACAAAAACCTGGGCTTGGTGGGACACACGTATAATCCCTGTACTCAGGAGGACTCAGCAGGAAGACTATTGCAGGCTGGAGGCTAGCCTCAGCTATAGACAGTGAGTTCCAGGCCAGCCTTAGTAATTAACATGTATGGAGAGCTTGTCTCTGTAAACAGAAATCGGACAGAAACTAAAAATAAAACAGAACTCAGGCCTGGTCGCTCTGTCCCAGCTGGTGTAATCCCAGAACTCAGGAGTTTGGGACAAAAGAACCACAAGTTCAAGGCTAACCTGAACTACAGAGTGAGTTTAAAGCTAACCTGGGCATTAACTGGGCTTTTATTTCTGTCTTAAAATAAAAAAATTAAAATGAGCTGGGCATGTAACTCAGAGCTAAGGAATTATTCCTTGCCTAGAATGCACAAGGCCTTAGGTTCAATTACCAATACTATAAAAGTAAAAAGACCAAAAGACTTACCCTTCCAGAAAACAAGACTCATAACAAGGTCTTAGCTAGTAAGAAAGGAAGGAAGAAGGATGTGGGTAAGTAAATAGTCAGGCACAAGGTACAGAATTCAAGTCAAATAAGGGTACAGAATTAAAGACTGTATAAAGGTGATACAGGAAATGTATTGCCAAAGATAACATTACCAAGCAACTGACCACACACCGTAAGGGCTGAATATGTGCACTGGAACTACGTGTGTGTGTGTGTGTGTGTGTGTGTGTATGTAGGATGGGTATATATACATATATATATATATACACATATATATGTATGTATGTATATATATACACATATATATGTATGTATGTGTGTGTGTGTATATATATATATATATATATATATATATCCTAAAACAAAATTAGAGCCGGACAGCGGTGACACATGCTTTTAATCCCAGCACTTGGGAGGCAGAGGCAGGCAGATTTCTGAGTTCAAGGCCAGCATGGTCTACAGAATGAGCTCCAGGACAGCCAGGGCTATACAGCGAAACCCTGTTTCAAAAAAAAAAATTAGACTCTACTCATGCTGTAATAAAAACAAAATTCTGATAAAGACCTAAATGAGAGAAGCGAAACTTTGAGAAGAAAATGTTGAAAATGTCCTTGTGTGTAGGTGAGAAGGTGGACCAAAGACTACTTCCTGTCCCTGAGAGGCACTCTCCGTTCTTCAATAATTACATCCTGGAGCTGGGCACCCTTCCCAGTCTCCTCTGTTTTGTTTTTTTGTTCTGGTTTGGTTTGTTGTTGTTTTGTTTTGTTCTTTTTGTTTGCTTGTTTTATTTTTGTTTTTTGTGTTTTTGAGACAGGGTCTCTCTGAGGAATCCTGCCTGCCCTGAAGCTCACTGTGTAGACTGGATTAGCTTGGCGCTCACAGAGACCCTTCTTCTTCCTCTTGAGTGCTAGGATTAAAGGTATGCACTTCCATGCCTGGCTGTCTAGTTTATATTTTTAAAGCCCTAAACGTTTTTAAAACATCTAAGGTGGCACACACCTTTCATCTTCACACTCAGGAGGCAGAGGCAGGTGAATCTCTGGTTCGAGACCAGGCTTATCTGCATAAAGAGCTCCAGGACAGCTAGAGCTTCATAGAAAGACCCTGCCTGCATAAATAAATAAGTAAATTTTAAAAAGGAAAGAATGGGGGGAAAGTGATAGAATAACAGAGTGCAGGCATTCCTGTTTGGGGACTAGCAACGGAACGGAGCTCATCGATAGAATACTTGCCTGGTTTTAAAAGTCCCGGGGTTGATCCTCAACATGGCATAAAACCTGGGGCAGTTGCATTATACCTACAACACCAACACAGAGGAGGCAGAGGCATGAGGATCAAAAGTTCAGGGTCGTTCTCAGATACGTTCAAACATAGAGTTTGAACCCAGTCTCCTGATCTACCTGAGACCCTCTCTCAGAAAACAGACTACAGACAAAGGAGAGTTCCTGTTGTTCATGTTTGGGATTGCTAAGCTTTGTTAATTTTGTTAGTCCTTTGTTTGCGTGTTCATTTGTTTGTTTAAGTTTTTTTTTAATGTGTGTGTGTGTGTGTGTGTGTGTGTGTGTGTGTGTACTGCATGCCTGCAGATTCCCCAGTGGGCAGCAGAGGGCACCAGATTCCCTGGAACTGCAGTTACTGGTTGTGAGCAACTGAACCTGGATGCTGAGCGCTAAACCTGGGTCAACTTTAAGAGCAGCAGGTATGGCAAGTGCAGCAAGTGCTCTTAACCACTGAGTCGCCCCTCCAGCCCTGATTTTATTGTGTTGTAATGTGCATTTCTCTAATTGCCTTCAAAGCTGGACATTTGTCATACATTTCTTCCACTATCCAAAGTGTAAGTCAAAGCTGAGGGTGAATGAAGGTCAATGTAAGAGTGATTACTTAGCATGGGCAAGGCCCTGGATGTTTTCATATTTTATTATATATTCTCTTTAATCAGTTTTTCTTTAGACAAGGACTCATGTAGCCCAGGCTAGAATTAAACTTGCCATGTAGCTGAGGCTGGCTTTGAAGTCCTGAACATCCTTCCCTCCATCTTTCAAGTGTGTAAGTATGTGCCACCATCCCTGGGTGGTAATAGTGTTTTTATTATATCTTTCTGCATACCTACCTGTAGTTTCACACTGTAGCCTAGACTATCTATATCTATTATCTATCTATCTGTCTACTTGCCAATCTGTCTATCTAGGCATCTATCTGCCTGCCTGTATGCCTACCTATATAATCTGACACTATAGCTCAGAGTGCCCACAGCTATTCTCTCTCTCTCTCTCTCTCTCTCTCTCTCTCTCTCTCTCTCTCTCTGAATAACTTGGTCTCACACTGTAACCCAAACAATCTCTGTATCTGAGAAAGGGTCTCATGCCGTAGCCTGTGGCCTAGAACTCACTCTGTGAGCTAGGCTGAGTGTAAATTCATGGCAATCCACGTGCCTCAGACTCCCGCATGCAGGGGTGACGGGTATGCGCTACAGCCATTCTTCACTTTGAAGTAATCAGATGCTATCAAGCAGGAAACACCTTCAAGAGGTGTACTCGGCTTTTCATCTGGATAACAAATATCTGCAATAGTCAAGTTATAAAAATGGTTTGTGTTGGCCTCTAGTTATTGAAGTTTCAGAAGCTTATGGGGCCCTCCCTGTGGCTGTGGCTGCAGCAGGAGGGCGTGGCTGTGCATGCTGCAGCAGGAGGACATAGTAAAGCATACATGCTTATCTCACGGCCAGGAGGCAAAGAGAAAAAGAGGAAGAAGTGCCTGGGGCCCACTGTCCCCAAGGACCTGAAGACCTCGCACACGTCCCCACCTCAGATGCATTCCACTGTCTCCCAATGGTGCCTAATTAGGTAGCATGCTTTTCCACCAGAGCCTCTGGGGGAGCTCACAGTCTCCACACTATTAAATTTTCTATTGTTGGTTTGAGTTATCTTTCCCCATTAATTTGGCGACATTCAAAGTTCCTTTGCTTAGATAGGGTGTTACTAAGTAGCCCAAAACCACAGTCACTTTGACAAGTCCCTTCAAAAGATCTAGAGAAGCTGATGATGTAAAATACCAACTCAAAATCCCAACTACCAACAACAGACCCACCACATCCTAGAGAAAGCCCTGTGCCTTGGAAGGTAGGTGGGGACACTTGAGGGTTAACTACAGCGTGCCTTCCCATAGATGAAGCTTAGCAGCCACCCGGTGTCCACCGCTGGAAAACAGCAAGGGGCAGCAGCATTAGGGAGGACAGCTATCCACACTCCATCGTGACCGGCGACCGTAAGCACAGCACAGCCAAAGCAAGAGAGTTCAAAGCATGCACAGAGAAGGCAGCAGACACTGCTGCAAGCAGAGGTCACTGGCAAGCACCAGGCTGGAGGTGTGTAAGGGAGCTGGAGACAGAGCCCAGTTGGTGCAGTGCTTGCCTAGGACTGGGGAAGCCCTGGGTTCCACCCCCAGCGCCTCATAAACCTAGGCATGGTGGGACCTGCCAGTAATCGCTGCAGTGCAGAGGCAGAAGCAGGAGCAGAAGGGTCTGGCATTCAAGGTCAGTTTTGGCCACACGTCAGATCTGAGGCTAGCATGAACTGCATGTCTCAACACCACGAGAGAGAGAGAGAGAGAGAGAGAGAGAGAGAGAGAGAGAGAGAGAGAGAAAGGAGGGGATGGAAGACATGGAAGTGAGAAGGGATCAGGGGTTGGGGATGGAGTAAATCCCCATCTTGATAGAGGAAGCGGCCATCATCTGTGCACAGTGGTGAGGGGAGCAGAACCCATAGATGACCCTTTCAGTTACTCTACACTTTGTAACGTTTTATTCACAGGTTAGGTTTCATTTAGTCTCCTGACATCTCTGTGCCACCAGTACTCCCAAGTTATCCTTAAAAACAAAGCAAACAGGCTCTTGGATTTCATCAAATATCAGAATTACCCCGAAACCTTGTGGGGTTTTGTTTGTGTGTTTTGTTTTGATTTGATTTGGTTTTGTTAGACCATACAGCCAACCTCATTGTTCCGATTCAGTAAATCCAGACTATGGCTTGAGAATATGTGTTTCTAAGTTCCTAGGTAATATTGAAATAGGACCAGATTTTGCAGAAGGCAGAGTGGTGCATAAGACTGAGACAGGAGGATCTGAAATTCTTAGGCTATCCTGGGCTACACTGAAAGACCTTGTCTAAAAGAGAAAAGGGGGGGCAGGGGGCAAGCCAGGTATTGTGGTATACACCTTTAAACCCAGCTCTTAGGAGGCAGAGGCAGGCAGATCTCAGAGTTTGAGGTCAGCCTGGTCTACAGAGTAAGTTCCAAGATAGTCAGGGCTACACAGAAACCCTGTCTCAAAAAACTAAAAAAGAAAGGAAGAAAGTGTTGCAAGATAATTCCTATCCATTCACATTGAGGCAGTGAGAGGCCAGGGATTGGAGGGGGAGAGGAGGAGGAGCTAAGGGAAGGGGGTGGGGTCCACACGAATATCCAGATGGCTTCAGACTTATTTCTGGTGTTTTAGAGAGGTTAGAAAATCAAGATAAGACTTTATCATTGTAAATTGGCATTATGTAATTGGGAGTTTAGATACATAAATATATTTGGTTAACTATCTAAGTTTAAGAGTCATGCTTTACCCGGTATTTCGGTTCAGGGCCGGTGTGCCAGATTTACAGAGTCTATGGCGGAGAGGAAACACAGCTGGGATGCTGCGAGAGCTAGCTGGAAGAGATTGGCTCAGCGGCGACAGAATCGCCCTGAGCTGGACCCGCCGGGACTTGGTGCAGAGGCCTGACGGGGGGGGGGCACTCTTTATTAATTATTTACCCCTACGAGAGAGAGAGAGAGAGAGAGAGAGAGAGAGAGAGAGAGAAACTACCCTGTGAGATCTACAGAAAGTCTATTATGAGCGCTGTAGGTGGTTTGAGGTTTGAGGTGGTTTGTGGCTGAGTAGAACTAAGAGGAAGAAAACACTGGCATTCTTCATTCTTCTTGAGTTGGGGCCAGCACAGCAGCTCATAATTCTAGGTGGTGAATAAGAGTGTTGACAGCGTAGCAGGTAGTGACCAGGTGTCAGCACGAGGAGTGTGATGCCAGCTCAGTTTCCCCATCACAAGCCCGAGAAAGAGTGTGATGTAATAACTGGAGGAAAGAGGGTCAGGCCGGCTTCCCACCAAGCCACGTCCCTTGATTTCTGGTCCATCCCTCATCCTTGGCATAAATTCTGGTTTCATGCTTTGAGCGTGTAGGGAGAGGGTTGCAGATGCTAATTTCCATCTTGCACCCATGATGTCAGCCAGACCCTGGGCTGCTTGAGCCTCTGAGTGCATCTTGCTTGCCTATGTATGTATATATATATATATATATATATATATATATATATGTGTGTGTGTGTGTGTGTGTGTGTGTGTGTGTGTGTGTGTATGTCTTCAGACATACCAGAAGAGGGCATCGGATCCCATTACAGGTGGTTGTGAGCCACCATGTTGCTGGGAATGGAAGAGCAGTCAGCGCCCTTAACTGCTAAGCTATCGTCTCTCCAGCCCCCAGACCTGCTCCTTTACCCTGTCAAAGTTAAGAGAGAACCGAGCTTTCTGGATGTAGCGATGGTTAGGGGACTCTTGGGAACCTCAGAGTTTGGTTATTCTCAGCAATCAGCAGGCGCACTCATGCGTTCCTGGGCCCTTCTAGCTCCATCCTGTCCACCAGCCTTTCAGGCTGGAAACATACCCATAACCCTTTAGCAGACAGAACACTGAGGGAACTTGTGTGCGTGATTGCATGAATGTGAAGCTGAAGGCCAGAGCATGGAACAAAGCCAAGAGCCTGAGGTTGGTTATTAGCTCCAGGCCAGAGCCTTCCTGTCCCTGTTTAGGCCCCAGTGTTCTGCCAAATTGACAGACATTCACTGTATAATAAAGTCCTCAATGATTATCCTGATGGTGTCCCCAGAGACCTGGGCCCTGGGAGGTTCATCTGCTGCCAACCCTGCTTCCCCAGGTCCACTCCCTATGAAAATGAGAATGTCTCTGTGACTTCCCCCAACCATTTCACTTCCCCAGGATAATGCCTATCCCCAAGGGACCCCAATCCCAGGTCTGTTATGACAGCAGTGATTTATTAATTGGACTAATGAGAGGTCTGGGCAGGGAGAGAAAAAGAAGCTGGCAGACAGAGAAGGAGGCTGTGAAGTTAGGAAGATGGTAGCACACAGAAGAACCAAGATTTCAAGATGGAACCGGTGGCTCAGACCCTCAGCATTGGGAGAAGGGTGCAGGGAGGGATTTAGAAAATGGCTTAAGAGCCTGTTGGTGGTTTGTGCCTTGAATCCCAGCACTGGGGTGTGGGGGCAGGCACAGAAGGGCAGCCTGGTCTACAGAGCAAGTTCCAGGACAGCCAGGACTACACAGAGAAACCCTGATGAAGGAGGAGGAAGAGGAAGAGGAGGAAGAAGGAAACAAACCCATATTCCTCTTTTACTTTTAAATGTTATTTATAATCATGTGTGTATATGATAGAGATGGTGTGGTGTCTCTGTGGAGGTCAGGGGACAATTGTGTGAAGTCAATTTTTCTTCCACCTTTAGGTTTGGTTCTGGGAATTGAACTCAGGTTGTCAAGATGGAGCAGCAAATGCTTGACCCACGAGTTATCTATCTCTCTGGTCTTTTTTAAAAAGACAAAGTTGTAGGTAGCCCAGGCTGGCTTTGGAATCCGTATATAGCCAGGACTGGTTCTGAATTCCTAATTCTGCCTTCACCTCCAAGTGCTGAGACTACAGGCCTCCATGCCTGACTGAACTCGGTGTCCTTTACAGGAAGCCTTCTCACTGTACTGTAGTAACAAATCAGCCCCGTTCCCTAACGCCAAGACTCCAGGCTCTTTGCTGTTTTAAATGCATTTATCTTAGATCATCTCTGCAAGATCCCTGTGAAACGGGAATCCCGATATTCATTTTGCTAATGAGAAAATCAAGAAGCAAAGAGGGCTGTCCAGAGTCTCTCACTCACGGGTTAGGAAGCGTTGGAGACCCACTTTAGTGGCACAGCCCGACTCTGAGGCCTAGACATTTGTTGGTTTTTTTTTTTGGGGGGGGGTTGTTTTGTTTTGTTCTGTTCTGTTTTGATACAAGGTCTCATAATGTAGCCCAGGCTGGCCTCAAACTGGCTAAGTAGCTGATCTTCCTCTAACCCCCCAAGTGCTGGGATTTCAGGGGTATAACTGCTTGCCCTATCCCTAGGAGTCTAAACTCACAGATCAACACACAAACAAAAGCATTTGCTGAGCATGCCTCCAGGGAAAAGAACTAACCCTTGTTTTTTAGGCGTGGGGTGTGGGGGGCAGTGCTCAAGACAGGGTTTCTCCATGTAGCCTTAGCTGTCCTTGAACTCACTCTGTAGGCCAGGCTCAGAACTGGTCTACAGACTCAGAGGTGGAACTCAGAGATCTACCTGCCTCCGACTC